>JACXIX010000054.1:31428-49191 GCA_014737535.1 Bombus cullumanus | reverse complement strand
GGTCGATCGCGAAGATCAGGGCCATCCCCAAGCGGCCACTCCAGTGCTTCAAGTGCCTGGAGTTGGGACACGTACGAGCAACCTGCGTGTCGGAGGTGGATCGGGGGCACCTGTGCTACAGGTGCGGCGGTAGCGGACACCGCGCCAGAGGCTGTCCCGCGTCCGCTCCCAAATGCCCCCTGTGCGAATCGCTGGGGGCACCGGCTAACCACAGAATGGGCGGGGCGGCGTGCGCCCCTCCGATAGTGAAGAGGAGAAGACCAGCTAAACGGCCAGTCACCGAAAAGACACCGGGGAGCACCGCCACAACAACAACAGTAGCAGCGGCAGATGGTCGGGAGGAGACCATGGAGTTGGGAGAGTAGAAAAACGCCTCCTGCAATGCAATCTCGGTAGATCGAGAAGAGCACAAGACCTGCTTTTCCAGACAATCCGAGAAAACGAGGTCGCCCTCGCGACAGTGGCTGAGCCGTACCGCGTTCCCGACACCCCCAATTGGGTCGGAGACCTAGATGGATCCACGGCCATAACGGCCTCCAGCGGGAGATCAAGATCGCGAAAGCTCGGTCCTGGCGGTTGCTTCGACCGCTTCGGAGCTTTTCGCGTTGTTCCGAAGCTATTCCCATAGCTGACATGAAAGCGCCAACCATTGCTGCGGCCCTCCTTTCGACCTGGATATCTCGTTTTGGCGTACCCTTGAAAATTACGATCGATCAAGGACGCCAGTTCGAATTGCGCTTATTCGAAGAATTATGCCGGTTGCTCAGCGTCAAACATCTGCGCACGACGGCCTATCATCCCACGTCCAATGGGATGGTGGAGCGCCTACATCAACAACTTAAAGCGGAAATTGAGTGTTACGGCACGAGCAACTGGGTCGAAATTTTGCATATCATGTTGTTAGGCATTCGAACCGCCATCAAGGAGGACCTCGGCGCAACGGCGGCCGAAATGATTTACGGCACCGGCATACGATTGAAGGCAGAATTCTTTTTACCGACGAATCAACGGGCCAATTCGGAATACGCAAACCGGCTAAAAGAACAGGAGGGGAAAATTAGGCCTCACCCGGTTACGCGACACAGCGAAAGGAAGATCTTTGTTTTTCGCGAGTTAGAATCTTCGCCGTACGTATTCTTGCACCACGATGCGATCGGAGGCCCGTGACAGCCGCCTTACGACGGGCCGTTTAAAGTGGTCCGAAGAGGCGAAAAGAATTACACGCTGAAGGTAAATCGTGACGTAACGGTCTCCGTAGTCCGCTTAAAACCCGCCTTTATCGTACCGAAGGTCCTCGAACAAATAACCGCCGAAACTCGTAACGTGTTGATTCCTGTATTTGCGCGAGTACGTGGAAAGGCCGTAGGGAATGAATCTTTGAATTTCTGGAGAACACAAATCAACAAGACAATGGTATTAGTTTCGATAACGAATCCACGGTCAATGAGGTAGCAAATGGAGTTTCTTCCAAAGTCTAAGTCGAACTCAACTTACTTGTCCACAGTACAAGTATTACTCAACTAACTCTTTGTTAAGACGTAGAGTATTCAGTGATCGTAAAAACGCTGTGTAACTCGCTGATGAGATCGTACGTGAATGACTTTCCGTCACGATGGTGCTACAGAGGAAAACTATGAATCACCGATCACACATCGAAAGTGTCACCTTCGGTAACCAAATACCTTCTTTGCGAAGCATACCCATGAAATCTTCGACTGTGACAATGGCAACCGTAGACAAACTCACCGCCTTACGTCGAATCCGAGTCTATCATATCGGTTGAGTCGCGCTTGTATCGAAACGACTAGACGATTACGAACAATCCGGTCGTCAGGCAGAGTTCGATTTATTATTCCTCGAGAAACGTCTGAACGAAGCTTGGTCTAAATGCGAAGCCATCCAACGCGAGCTTGAAGATTTAGACGAGGAGGAACACGCGCACTTCCCCCAGATCAAGAACCAGTATTCTGATATATTAATACAGATAAAACATCTCATGGAGGGCAAGCGACCGCCAATCCCGCCGATACCTAAGGGCAGCAGCAACACGTCTAACCATTTCCAAAGAAGTAAGAATAATTTAAAAACAACAGTATCAATGATCATACTCCGCCTTCGAAAACGAAAACGTTATTTCCAACCAAAAAGTGTGAACACAACGAATCCGCGTTCTTAGTTCAAAAGGCACACCCACACACCGAGCTTTCCTCCGTAATAACACGAGAACGGACTTCACTGCTTCTACGACATTACGACAGTCAACATTTCGGACTGGACCTACAACTACTGATCAGTCAACATCTCTGGACTGGATCTACACCTACTGATCAGTCAATATCTCTGGACTGAGTCTGCGACATTACTATAATCAACATCTCGGACTGGCTATACGACTACAGTTCAGTCAACATCTCAACACTTGTTCTACAAGGACAGGACAGTCAACATATTTACTCGGACTCAATCTCGCCTATAGATCAGTCAACATCTCTGCACTGATTCTCTAACCTGAGAACAGTCAACGTCCCCATACCGGGTCTTCATCCATCAATCATTCGTCTATTACACTTACACCTTACGCAATGGCGTAACTATCTACTGTACAAAGTTGTTGGAAATATATATAGTATAACCTGTTAACCGCAGTGTTATAACAACTTAACCACTCCTATTATCCTAACAGAAATAAGAGGATCGATCTGTTCGTGACGTCGATTATTCTAATCTTAACGGGAATTTACGACTCCCGTTGACGCGCTTCCTCGCTATCGCGTCTCCCCGCGTCTGGTCGATGAAACAGAATAATAGGAAGAGAAATGTAAATATCATATCAACAATACATGTAGCACAATTAATGGAATCCAAAAACAAAAATAAAAGATCAGATAGCCCAATAAAAAAGCCTTATTCTATAACAAATTACAACATATACATGAAGGACGTAGATCGCGCGGATCAATATCAATCCTATTATTCAATTTTTAGGAAGATAAAGAAATGCACTAAACCAGTTATGTTTTTTTTATCAACATTACACTTTTCAATTCGTTTAAGCATATACACTGTTAAATGGAAAGAAGAATACGTATAAAAAATTTCCTGCAGAAAGTGATAATTTCTTGGATAGAAGATTGTGAATCCAAGGAAAACGGTGAAGTACAACACTTCTGAGCTGACAAGGAGAACATCCAAATTAGATCATCCAGGAAGACTATCAAATTTCGGAAAACATAAACATATAAATATAGTGTCTAGTCGTCGAAGTAAAAAAAACCCCAAAATCAATGTAGAGTTTGCATAATTAAAAAAGAAAAGAAGTAGAACATGTTTTGTCCGTGAATTTTGCAATGTTCCATTACATAGAGGCGATTGTTTTGAACGATATCACACTTTAAAAAAAATATTAAACTATTATTTACTTGAAGAAAATCATTGTATGGATCATGGAATATTATATAAATATTAATCTGAAAACGATTCTAATAGATCAAATAAATATTAATATAAATATTATAAATAGTTTCACCAAGTTTGAGTTAACATTTCTGTAGGTATGAGAAAAAGCGCGTATATTCCCGTACGATATCCTAGAGTCTAAACAGAGCTGGCGTCAACGATGTATCTGCGACCGGGTGAGAGGTAGACAGACAGTACGGAGGACTTTCAACCGCTACTGGTCGGTAAAATGATACGATAATACATCAAATGTATAAAGTGAAACCATCAGAGAGAGAGAGAGAGAGAGAGAGAGAGAGAGAGAGAGTGTGCGTGCGTGTGTGTGTGTGTGTAATATGCATAGTGAATCTTTTCTTTCCTTTGCGAAGAGAGTTTTTATTTTTCATTCTTTTAGTCTCTTCCCTCTCGTTTCTTTTTTCTTTTCTACTCTCCAGCGTCACATGAAGCGCACAAATGACCAAGTCTTTCCACGGTTCTCTCTCGGTTCGCTATATTTTGCGAATAAAATTGTACTTCAGATCCAATATATCCAAATGTTTTTCCCTTTTCTTTCCTATTCCTCTATCTATATTTTAAACAAGCCAGTGCGGTCGAGGCCCGTATGGAATCGATAAAGATTGAAACCACGTAAAAGTAAGTCTAAAGCTCAGGAGTTTGCCGTTTGGGTATTCAATCGTGTGTTCACTATCGTTACTACTCGAACTCCGCACATCGTAGTACAAATCGACAAATTTTTACAATTTCTTAATTTATCAACTACCGTTGATCATTTTACAATCCACAGGAAAATGATAACATGCTCGATGTTCTAGTTTGCGTTTGAAGATACATAAAAAATATATATTTATACATTTCCTATACTACATATCTCATTGAACATGTGAAAAATCACTAGTAGAACATAGGTTATGAAAATACATCTAATTCATAAATATATTATGAAAATTATGTAAAGAAATATAAATAAATGATAAATTTGAGATAACAAAATGATAGAAACAAAATATATATGATAGATACAAAATATAATCTAGAAAAAATAAATGATTTGTTATATTAATTATATTAATATTTCATGTTTTACTTCCCTTGTAAAGTATCTATTATATTTCGATATACTCAGTTTTTTAATATTTTCATGTTAAATTATATTATTCTTTCAGAGCTATATAATTTTACTCTTTCACTATTTGAAGTTTCCTTCCACGAAACGATTTCCTCCAACGAAAGCCATGCCATGCTTTGAAATACAACTTTACAAAACATTTAATGTAAAAATAGGGAGGTTATGATCCATGCTGATATATACATATTTTCCCATTTGGAGTTAACATTGCAAAAAGTTTCTTCTTGCTAAAATTTAATTTACGATAAATATCTTTTGTTTGTTCTTCAGTCATAATCACGGAAATAAGTGGTCGAAGAGATAGTGTGCATCGAAATATAATATAATATGCTCAAATATACTAGAACTGCTAAAATATTCAACAAGGGCGGTGGTATAGCCAATCGTCATCCAGAACAGATGACTAGCAATGGTGTCATTGTAAGTAGCTTGTTCTTTCTTGTTTGTTATTTTGAGATTTAGCTTCCCTCCCTTACATTCATCAACTCTTTGTATTCTCCTTATTTCCCCTTCCCTTTTCACCCACTTAGGCGCTCATTTGTTCACCCGAGAACAGAGTATGTAGCTGATCTTCATCGAACAAACTTGTCCGAACGTCTCACCACTTTACGGATATTTTCACATAACTTTAATACGCATCTTCATTCGTCACTTACTCATTGAATGGATTTGAGCGACAGCGATTCTGGCGTGTTTTCCTTCAAGCATTATCATCTTAGGAGTGTTCCTATTAGAGTATATATGTTTGGTAACGGTAACAGATACTCCGAGTTCGATGGACTTTCTTTATACGGAGCAAATTTCGGATGCCTAGATTTACTACTATCAATCAATGCATCATTTGATTAAGCAGTTTCAGAAAACAATCTGAGTTTAATTTGGTAGGACCGTCATTTTAAAGATATCTTCTAGATACGCGGGACAGAGTACTCTATATATTTTGTATAGTTTAAAATGATATCTTATAGGATTGTCAAATCCGAGTCGAAATTGTATTCGTGAGCAGTTGCAGTTTTCATACAGGCATGTGTAAGAGGTTTAATGACGAGATTGCTTGTTGATAAAACCGTCGAATATATTTAAAATGATAAGTCAACGTACAGAATAAAAGTTGGAGTTGTTAATACAAAGTATTAATCGCCAGATAAAATAGCGGATAAATACTCGTGAAGGCTTGTCGCAAAACGGCGTATGTAATTGATTATAATAATCGTTCGCGATCGCGTCCGTTTATTTATACTAGTCGGTGGGAAGTCGGAAAATTCGAATTTGTCTTCGTTCGACGGTTACATGTAGCGGCGACGTTGCTTTGCTCGGAGTTTGTTTATTCTTACATTTCATGTATCCTAATGATCTCCATACTCCGAGGCAAAACAACAACATGATTTGAATTGGCCTCTAACTCGTGTGCCGCTACACATGTATGTATGTTTTCACTTCAAGCCTTTTTGACTATGTGGCATCAGAGTTTTCTTTGCACGTTGTCTATTGACAGTCTTGAGTGCAGTGAGATCATATTTGAAGCTCTCGAAAAATTAGTGAATAAAATTATTGCCAAACAGATCGAGAGAAAAGGAGTGTTAGATGCTCCTCCTATTAAATGACCATACGTTAAACATTGTTTACTTTTCATTTTTATTATTTATATTATTTCTAAAATAATACTGACATTGACAATAAAATTCGATTGGGTTCGACATCTGTGCTTTAGTGATAAATAGTTGTTACGCAATACATCTGTTCAATTGAGACGTACTGTTGAATTTCACTATAAAAATTGTATTATAATTTATAGCGTAACTATGGGTAGATTCAATGGTAAGGAGATTATTTTAAACTCGTACAAGTACAGGCCTGTACTCACAGTGATGAATTTTTATGCTCTTTTCAGCAACTGACCAAATAACGCAAACTCTACTCTTTTATGCGACAAAAAAAAAAAAACATATAAATCTATAAAAATTGTATAATAAACAACTTACTTCTCGATAAATATGCGAACATGTTTAAGATGTTCGATTTTCGAATATTTTTCAGACATTCGTCTACTTATGTGAAGAACGATTTTCCGCATGAGTCACCTGATTATTTTATTTTCTTTCCGAATTCTGCACATTATATGTGTATTCTGTACACTCTCTGTGAATGCTTGCAGCCCTTCCGACTTCGTCATTTCCACGACTAGGCCGGTGCCGCTTATTTTTCCAACTGCTGTGACTAGTATTCTCCTTTTACGGGGATTTACCAGCGTGAATAGCGCGTCGCGCGCTTCTTCGCTTGTTCTTATTTCACCAGCTTCCACTTCCGAGCAGATTATAACCACATTTCTCAGTGGTTTTACCATTTGTCCACTTTATTGCTGGTCATCTTCACTTTTTCCGCGTACGAGAGCTGTTTTGACTCGGCATTCGTTGTTTTCTTAACGGCTGTTTCAAGCCGCTTCTTGCTTGCTTGCAGTGATTTACCCACAGCTCTTAATATCGCGGTTTCCTTATTTTTAGCTTCACCAGCGCTTTGTTCTAGCCTGCTGGCTAAGTAACTGTTGTGGAGCAGCAGCTCCTCCACAAGTCCTCTCATATCCTTAAAGTAACGCATTATCGTTACGGTTTACTCCTTGTTAACTTTGTTGCTCGGGTCGAGGCAGGACGCCAGGACCCTCTTTTCTATATCGCTGGCTTGTTCCCTTATGTCGGGTATTGGCCGCGTTTCTTCTTTAGTATCCTCCTTCTCTTCATCAGCCCGCTTCTTCTGGGCTGTTTTGCTTTTCCGGTGTAGCGCTTACACTCGGATTTTTGGGGGTTGACCCCTCTGCTCCTTTTTCTGGCTTTTGCTTTTTCAAGGGTTGCAGAACCATCCTCGTCTTTGTGGCGGGTGGCGTTTGCCCACATGACGACATCTTGATTACTCTCGCGGCGTACTGTTTGTACACACAGACAGTGTACGAAGAGACGTGAACGCGCCCTGTCTGCATGCGGCCATCTGGGGTCAATGCATGCTGTCAGGGGACCTTTATGGTACGTCCAACGAAGTTGGCCGATGTAATTAACAATGACGTGGCTTATTTAGAACCAGGCAAGCAACCGCCAGAGGCAAGGGAGGTAAAGAGGTTCTACGAGGATTTGTGGGGTAGAAATGGTCCTCCAAATCCCATAATCCCAGGAAGTAGAGCCTCGAAGTTATCATTATGTGAATATTTTCTTGTTTCATATGATCTAGTAAACCAACACTTCTTTCAACTTTTTTTTTAAGGAACTCTTTTCAATCGTACAACATTTTCACTCGATCGCGATCTCTCTCACAATTGCATAGTTTTATTTGTGAATATTACACAAGTAAATATTTTGTTTTTTCGTTCAGACAAACTGCAACTTGATATTATTTTATATTATCGTTGCTTGATCACATTGCACAATTTTTATGCCAAGAGAAACATGTTAAAATTCTATATGTAATTTCTTTACAGATGGTTGTACATTCAAATCATACAAATATATTCGTCTATAAAATGATGAAAATTTCCATAATTAGAAGGTTGGTGTATACTGCATTTCATATCGCACAGGAATAATTAGCTCCATTTCTTCCAATGACACATTATTATTACAGAAATTCATATTAACCGCATGGTCATCTGACTTAAGTGCACGAACAAAAGAATCCATCCGTTAATATTTTCGCCTTTTATATATCTATAAGTATCATTTTTTCTCCACTACCCAGCATGTGCATATTCTAAACGTATCACGTGCATCTTTCTTTCCGTTTCCGTCTCAGAGTTCGTAACGCAAGTATATCATTTCTAATCTTTCCACTTTTCCTCTTCTTTTCTTTTATCTCGATAATCGTTTAGTACTGCATGATTCTTAGGAACTTCGTCGATACTCCACAATGCCGCCCATCTAACGCATTGGAGTCAAATTATTTTTTATCACTAAATGCATCCTTTCTTTAATACTTCCTACACTGCATACGTACTTTCGTAATTTCTATAGTTTTTCTGTATGGTGAGAGGCGAATAATATCGAGTGTTTCAGTGTTGGATGTTTCAAATGCTTACATCGCTACAAAAAAATGTTGATCGCTTAATAAAAGATCGTTTAATGAGACCTACTATTTTAGCATATCCTTTTTTTGTTAATACCGGCGATTGCTCTCTGCTCACCCTTGTGTTATATTTTACAGAACTTTCTAAGGATTATGTTACCATGTTTCAATATCTATTAATGAATTTTGTAATTTTTATGACGATATAGTTATTTATAATGTATATATAGTCTTACTTTGATTGACTAATTGATTTGCTTGCAAAATTTAGTGAGAAATAAAACAATAAAATATTGTGTAGAGCTATACGCCATATCATTTTGCTTTCAAAACACCTTAATAGTAGTCAATAAAAAATATGACAAGATTCTATTTAGATTTCCTTCTATAACTTTCATATCTTTTCTGCATGTATATAATTTATAAAATATAACATTCAGAAAATATAAACTCGTAAAACATATAATACTGAGAATGTTTACATTTCTCCTTGTACCGTACATGAAACGTAGTGTCAAATTATATTGCAATCAATAAAAATATAGCAGCAGAAATGGAAAATGTAAATAATCCATGGGAGAAAGGAGGGTATCTCTTGTGAAGACACCACAACTCCCATGATCTATGGTTTCAGTCAGAATGAACTAAAAGTGGTTAGAATGGGAGCCAAGGCAGTAAAACTCGATAGCGACACATACCCGTGCGGCAACAAGGTGCTTGCGTAGCGATTACGAAAAAGCGACGGCCAGTAGATGAAAGAAGGCCAAATGCAGTCGAATGAAATCAAATATTAAAAACAGGGCCTAGGCTAATTAAAATTCTCTTAACACGTTTACTACCAGCGTCACACTGTTATGACACATCGATTTTCATTCAGAGCTCAGAACCATAGATATGCGAAGACAGTCAATTTTTGTTATCTCTGCATAAACAAATGAATTCTGCCGTAAACTTGGCAAATATGGTTGAAAACGCTCGAATCTATAATCATCGCCTGTAATCTGAGATTATATTACATCGTTAAAAAAATGTATTACGACAAAGTATTAACTCGTCTCCCCGTGTGTTCTCTAATACTACTCCTCAGCTTTGCAATTGTTAAAATACATAACAGATATGTAAGTAGTCTATAATATATATTATTATAATATAATACACAACCGTCAAAAATTAGTAAGTAAATTTTCATATCCAGGAGACCCTTAATGAAAAACAAACGAATATTATATGATAGTGTGGCGACACTCGCCACGGAACTTTACGTCGGCTTCGCGATACAAAGCGCTATGCCGTCAAAGAGCAACATCGACGTGCCCAATGTACCATCGATATCCCTATGCCTCTTTCGCCGATTTCTCGGAAGAACACATATGCGGCAACCGCCGCGGCACAACTAATAAACGCGTGCTGGTGGGGATATCAATGGGCAATTAAGGGAAGAATCCGTTTGTTCCGGGACAAAAGATTCATTCCGTTCCGGGCTGCGAAGTACGTAACGTCTCCCGTGTCAGTGCGAAACAAACCCGTTGGTTGTAACCTGTTACTTGTTACTCGTTAATCGACATTCGCTGTTAATTGTTATTCTGTTGACTGTTATTTTGTTAAACGTTAATAAATTAATTGTTATTGTTATTGTTAAACGTTCTGAGTATAGTTTCTTGTGGGCACCTTCATCCGCGAACACCTCAATAGTTTGAATGACGAAAGCAGGAAATATGACGATGAGGCATCACAGGTTCATTTGAAATTAGTATTGGATTGCACGGAAAATTCGTTCCGATTTAAATATCGATTCCATATATATTTGTTGAATTATATAAGTGCCATTTTGTTCTGTTGAGATATGTGTAATTTTTCTGTGCTGGACTAGTTTGAATGCGCAGTAAGAATACTTGTGTGTGAGATCAGTGTGTGGAAGTATGTGTGTGCGCGGCGTCTCGAAAAAAAATGAATGCAAACAATTCAGTCTTTTTAGAGGCATCTGGAACAGTCGGGTATAGAAGAAAGTGCTGAGACGCGTGCAAATGTGTATCGATAAATGTAATAGAGATCGTCCATTAAATAAATGTATAATTATTTTAATATTAATTAAAAGTGTAAATTTTGTGTTCCTATAACTTTATTTCGGCTTCAAAGATCCAAAATTCTCAACATGGTAGCAAAAATCGTAGTTGCCGAGATTTAAGGTTATGGAACCACGTGTAACCGAGAGTGAATATATTAAAGTTGACTTTTAAAAAATTGGAAATAAGTTCTGAAGAGCTAGAAAGGTTATTGGTAGAACAAGTAAAGAGGACTATTTAAAAAAAAAAAAAAGAAGGAAAAAAGTGTGAAAATAGAAAACGAATCAAGATGCCAAGGGACGATGATTCTAAACTTCAAATATTCGATGGACGTGATTACGCAATGTAGAAGAAAAGAATATTAACGTATTTAAAGTGTAAAAAATGTTATGAACCGGCTACACGAGAGAAAATAGACACGGATGCGCAAGATAACTGGGATGAAAAGAATCAATGGGCGATGCACTACATCTATAGTAGTATAACAAATGATCAATTAGAATTTGTTGGTGGTCAAGACACTGCTTTAAAAATAATGAGAAAATTTGACGAAATCTATATGAAGGAATCAACAGCATTGCAAATTTGTATAAGAAGGAGATTAGACATGATGAGGCTGAAAGACTTTGAATCAAATTCATTTTTCACGGAATTTGAAAAACCGATAAACAGATTAAAGAGTGCTGATGCAAACGTAAGTGAACGTGAAAAACTCGACTACATGATCAAAACACTACCAGAATCATTGAGCTATATTGGTGACTTACTCGACTCATTGAAAGAAAGTGATCGAACTTGTGAATTCTTAAAAAATAAAATTACAATGTGGGAAACGCGTAGCGAGAGGGAAGTGATAGGAAAAGGTCAAGCGCATTCAAAGTTGAAAAAAGGGACATAAAGTGCCATGGCTGTGGAAAGTACGGCCACGTGGTAAGAAATTGTACAAACACGTGCAGAAACGGAAACAATGGCGGAAACAGTGGAGGAACGCAACGGCAAGGAGGTTCGTACCAGCCGCAGCAGAATAGGGGTCCCGGCGGACGAAGTTTTGGCCAAAGAGGACGAGGATATGGCCAACGAGGACGAAGCAGAGGTTGGCAACAACGCTACAACGAGGCAAGTCAACACGACGCAAATTACTCATACAACGAGGGCTACGGCAACCATGAAATTGGATCCTTCCTAACGCGAGTAGAGTGCGATAACAGTAAGAATGATATTACGGTATATAATAGCGATACGCGAAAGATAGATTGGATATTAGATAGTGGATGTTCAGATCATATTGTAAATGATGACTCTTATTTTGTTGAGTACGAAAATTTAAAAAAACCCGACAAATGTAAAAGTAGACGGTAGAATTTTAAAAGGAACAAAAGTCGGACAAATTTTAACTTACTTTGAAGTAAACGAAAGGAGGATTAAAATTACAATGTCTAATGTATTTTACGTAAATGAAATGGATAATAACTTGATTAGCTATTCGAGAGTAACGAATGAAAATAAGATAGTCTCAGTAGGAAATACTTCAAAGATATATAANCAAATACAGAAAGTTGATAGGGATCGCATTCAAAGATCATGGTTTATATAAAATAAGTAGTTACATTGAAAGGCAAGAATCTCACGCTAAAAATGTAGAAAAAATGACAAATAAGGAAAAATTTCACAGGATCTTAGGACATGTAAACTTTAATTATTTAGATACAATGTGTAAGAAAAATTTAGTTGAGGGAATGCCAAAAAAATTTGAGCAAGTACAATTAAAATGTGGTACATGTATCCAAAATAAAATGCACAATTTACCCTTCCAAAATAACCGTAGTAAAGCACGCGAGATTTTAGAATTAGTACATACCGATTTAAATGGACCTCATAATAATACCGGGTTTGATGGTTCTAAATATTTCCTAACATTTATAGACGACTACAGTAAGTGCGCATTGATTTATACTTTGAAATCAAAGGGTGAAGTTTACAATTGCTTCCTTGATTATATAAACAAAGTTGAAAATCTTACTGGTAAGAAGATAAAAAGACTAAGATGCGATAACGGAAAAGAATACATGAACAAAGACATGTACAATCTAATTAGGGAAAAGGGAATTTTCGTAGAACCATGCCCACCATGTTCACGAGTTAAATGGAACAGCTGAGCGCTACAATAGAACAATCATGAATTCCGCTAGATGCTTATTACACGATTCAAAGCTGAATATTAAATATTGGCCGGAAATAGTTAGAGCCGCAGCGTACTTAAAAAATAGAACCATTGCGAACACACATGAAAATAAAACACCATTTGAAATATTTTTTAAAAGGAAACCGAATATAAATAATTTAAGATCGTACGAGAGTAGAGTTTTCGTGAGAGTACCTGAAATTAAAAGAAGTTCGAAATGGGACAAAAAAGCAGACACTGGAATACTTGTAGGTTATGAAAACGTTGGATATAGGATCTTAGTTAATAATAAAATTATAATTGCAAGACACGTAGAATTTATAGGTGAAGATGATAAGTTAGTAGGATTTCAAGGAGAAGATTAATCAGATAATGAAACGGAAAAAGTTTTTGACGAACGTTCGAATTCAAACGAAATTCATAAAGATGAAACAAATGACGAAAAGGTCGAGCAGGTTGTAATAAAAAACGAGAGAAATTTAAGTAACGAAGCAGAAGAAAAACTTGAGGACATAGAAAATAATTTGAGAAGGTCAGGACGGGAAAGAAAGAAACCTCAAAGATATGGCCAAGCGAGCTCATATTTCATTTACGTGAATGTAGTTAGCGCAAACAGTCCTCAAACCTATGAAGAAGCTTTAAGTGGTGATGACAGCGTTTCATGGAAAGAAACAATGAACCGAGAAATTAATAGTTTAATCAAAAATAAGACCTGGAAATTAGTAGAGAAACCAAAAGACAAAAAGGTATTAGATTTGAAATGGATATATACCAATAAATCTGATAATCGTAAGAAAGTGCGACTAGAGTTGTTCAAGGCTTCCAACAAAAGGAAATACTGAAAGACTTATACTCTCCAGTGGCAAAAATGCAAACGTTGAAGTTGTTACTATCTTATTGCTGTCAATATGGTTTGATGATTATGCAAATGGATGTAGAAACAGCATTCCTAAACGGAACTATAAAATCGGAAGTATTTGTAAAACAACCTATAGGTTACGACGACAAAAGCGGGAAAGTATGTAAATTATCAAAGGCGTTATATGGATTGCGTGAAAGTTCAAGAGCTTGGTATGAATGTTTCGATGAGTATATGAAAAAATTAGGATTTCAAAGAAGTGAGAATAATTATTGTCTGTATATGAAGTATGAGAGCGATGATGTTATATACTTAATTCTATTCGTGGACGACTTATTAATATGTGGAAAAAACAACAGAAAAATCGATGAAATTAAAAACAAATTGTCAAACAAATTTGCGATGAAGGATTTAGGTGAAGTAAAGACTTACTTAGGAATAAACATCGAATACGATCATAAGAAAGGTGAGATGAAATTAGACCAAAGTAGTTATATAGAGTCATTAGCGAAACAATATAATATAGAAAATAGTAAACTATATCTTACACCAATGGAACAAAATTTAAGTTTAGAACCCGCACAATCAGCATCAGACGATATAAAATATAGAAATCTCATAGGAGCTTTATTATATATTAGTACTGGAACAAGATTAGACGTTAGCTATAGTGTAAACTATTTAAGTCGATTTCAAAACAGTTACGACGGGACTCATTATAAATACGCATTGAGAATTCTGAAATACTTATATTTAACTAGAAAATTAAAATTAACTTATAATAGAAATTTGAATGCTGAAGTTATTGATTGTTTTGTTGACGCTGATTGGGCTGGAGATAAAGTAGATAGAAAATCCACTACGGGATTTATCATAAGATCTTTCGGAAACGCAATTTACTGGAAATCGAGAAAGCAAAGTAGCATGACAAAATCATCAACAGCCACCGAGTATGTAGCTTTATCAGAAGCTGTGAGCGAAATAAAATTTGTAAAGAAATTATTGAATGATTTCAAAATAATGATCAAGACACCAATAAAAATTTACGAAGATAATTCGGGAGCGATTGCGATATCAAAATTTGGAAACTTAACAAAAACTCTAAGTATATTGAAGTTCATTTCCATTTTGTGAATGAAAGTTACGAAAATAAAGAAATTGACATTATAAAAGTAGATTCAGAAAACAATGTAGCTGACATTTTAACGAAGGCTCTAGGAAGAAACAAATTTGAAAATTTTACATTACTTTTAAGAATGGTTTGAATGACTTATAAAAGAAAGTAAATGTGCAGCACAAAAAATTAAGGAGGTGTGTTGAGATATGTGTAATTTTTCTGTGCTGGACTAGTTTGAATGCGCAGTAAGAATACTTGTGTGTGAGATCAGTGTGTGGAAGTATGCGCGTGCACGGCGTCTCGAAAACAAATGAATGCAAACAGTTCAGTCTTTTCAGAGGCATCTGGAACAGTCAGGTATAGAAGAAAGTGCTGAGACGCGTGCAAATGTGTATCGATAAATGTAATAGAGATCGTACATTAAATAAATGTATAATTATTTTAATATTAATTAAGTGTTAATTTTGTGTTCCTATAACTATATTTCGGCTTCAAAGATCCAATATTCTCAACAGAATCATTTCAGCCTTACCAACGGCTATGCATTGACGAAAGTCCGCTTTTGTATAAAGGGCGGCTTTCTTTTAAGCAATACATACCATCAAAGAGAAACAGATTTAGTATAAAATCTGTTTATTTTGAGCGACTGTAAGACAGGGTTCGTGCAAGATTTAATAATTTATGCCGGATCATCTACCATGGTGGATAGTGAAAATCCCGATATTGGAAAATCTGGAGCAATAGTGGAAACCCTTATGAAGCCGCATCTAGGAAAGGGCCATACCCTTTACGTGGATAATTGGTATGCGAGTCCCGCTTTATTTAAGTTTTTACATAATAACGCACAAACGCGTGCGGCACCGTAATAAAAATGAGAAAAGGAATGCCCAAAATTGACGAACGATTAAAAAAGGGGGAGACAGCATTCAAATCATCCGATAACTTATTAGTCTTAAAATGGATGGATAAAAAAGAAGTGTATATACTTTCTACAATGCATACAGCAGAATTTAAAGCGGTAACCAGGCGCGGAGGAGAAAGAGTTATTCAGAAACATGTATGCGTGTTAGACTACAACAATTCAATGGGTGCAGTGGATAAAGCTGACATGGACATAAGCACTGTGAACTCGGCACGGAAATCTTTGAAATGGTACCGGAAATTTTTCTATCATTTGATGGATATTTGCATCTGGAACGCATATTGTCCGTACAAGCATAAGATGAAACGACGGATATCTATGGCAAGATTTCAATTGAATTTAATTAGAGAAATACTGGAAAAGTACCATCAAAGTATAAGGCATCAACATCCAGCGGGGAACAATCATCCACTGAGATTAACGGGACAACGTCTTCTGTCGGCTTATAAAACGGAAGGAAAAAAATCAAGAAGGTGTGTCGTTTGCCATGCGAACGACAAAAGACGCGAAACTACATGTGAATCTAAAATTTGGAATGTGGGATTGTGTGTCATCCCCTGCTTCGAAATATATCACTGTGAATTAAATTATTGAGAATTTTAATTTGTTATCGTAAAGTGTAATTTTTAATTTTTAAATATATTTTTATTGATAGTAATTGCAAAATCTCCAAATATCTTGTTGTATAACACTTAAAGAATCGTACGATCCGGATAATGACGAGGCTGCAACGAAAGATGTACACCAGCTTACCTACGCGCAACATATGCACGCTTTCCGTCGCAGTGCTTTGTTCAGTAGCGCTATTCCGGCGGCGCGCTGGCTCGTATAGCAGCGTCACTCCGGCAGACGACACTCCCATAGCGAAAGGGTTAAAAAAAGGAGAGTTTGTATTAATCCATAATGATCACAAAAGACACAAATTAGACACTGAATGGTTAGGACCTGTCAGAATCCACTATCTCAAAACCCCTTATTATGAAATCATAGTTGATAATATTATTAAAAAAATACACGGTAACAGACTTAAAATTTATGACTTTTCAGGACATTCATCATGACTGCTATATTGGTTTACGTTAAGTATAGCGAAGAAATTAATGTATTACCTTTAGATATTTCATGAGAAAGTTAAACAAGGCTTACTTATGTTCTAACGAAGTTAACATATATGTAAGAATAGATATAAATGATGCATAAAAAAAAAGATCATATGAAAGCAAATGTAATGTTTACTGAAAAAGTATGTAAGAGCAAATACGAATTTCACAATGAAATAATTTCCCTAAATCAGCACGTAAACAAATTAGAAATGTTGGCCTATCAATTACTACTTGTACTTAAGAAATGTCTGCCTGCAAAATTATGTACAACATCCAACACCTTTAAACATATATACAGAAATAGCGCAAAACACTTTAGCCATCCGCCACTTGGACGAAGAAGATGAAACAGAACACTTGGAACAAATTCAGATGAGGCCTACCAAAGTGCGACTCCACAAAACCATAATGAAGAAACGTTAAGATTTTGGAGGACCAAAATCATTCTAAGAAGGGGGTATGTCACGACCGGCTCACTTTAAAATCGGAGATCAGGATGTGGCGGCACTCGACTTCAATGTACATCGCCGAAGCGAAGTATCTAATGAACCATCAATATCCCAACGGTTCTTCCGCCGAATGTTCGAGAGGAAGGCGCACGTGGCAACAGTCACGGACGCCTAACAAACTCAAGGATAGTGGGTGTTACGTCGCGAGGTTTTTTACCGTCCTGATGACCGCTAAAAGTGTTATCGTCGACTTGTCTTTGACAAGCCACCAAGGTGGCCCTGCTGTGTTGATCGGCCTGTTCGTAAACACAACAGTGTCGCTAACGAATCGTCCAAATCCGCCCGATAAAAACAAGGTGTCTTTAATTAGAAGGTAAGGCGGGCTTATTTACCTTCTTTTCTGTCCGTTGATTGGTTTAAACACATGAGGTGATCATGGCGT
>JACXIX010000054.1:0-28800 GCA_014737535.1 Bombus cullumanus | reverse complement strand
TGCAATTACCAAAAAATCTGCAATTAGCCGATCCAACTTTTCATAGACCGGCTCCTATCGAAATATTATTGAGCGCCGGCCCAACACTAGCATCGCTTTGCGTCGGTCAACTGGACATCAGCAACTCAAACGGGCCCGACTTGCGGTTGCAAAAAACGCGATTCGGATGGGTCATCGGGGGGAGTCCTACCCCACAATCTTCAGTTCGTGTATTTCACGTTTCCACGACGACTTTACAGGCGGACCTCGCCCGTTTTTGGGAAATCGACGAGGGACCGCCCACCTCACACATTTCGGAAGCGGAACGTCAATGCGAGGAACATTTCCGTAATCACATTCAACGCACAGACGAAGGGCGATACATGGTCGCTCTCCCATTCAATGAAACAGCGCTTTCGCTTGGATCCTCGAAAGCCATGGCAATGAAGCGCCTAACATCTCTCTGCCGTCGATTCCAGCAAGACAAAAAATTCGAAGCCGACTATCACGCCGTAATACGAGAATATTTAGAATTAGGACACATGTCAAAGATCACTACGGACCACTCCACCGACGACGGATATTTTCTGCCACATCACGGCGTGATTAAGGAGTCCAGCCAAACAACGAAACTTCGAGTCGTGTTTGACGGATCGGCACCAACCACCACCGGAGTTTCTTTAAACGACATACTTCACACGGGACCGAAAATCCAAGAGGACTTATTTTTCATTCTCCTGAGATTTCGTTCTCATCAATACGTCCTTACAGGCGACATTGAGAAAATGTATAGGCAATTTCTTGTGCGCCCAGAGGATCGAAAATATCAGCGAATTTTATGGCGAAATCCTAATGGTGAAATTGACATCTATCAGCTCAATACAGTCACGTTCGGACTCTCAGCAGCTCCTTACCTGGCAATTCGGTGCCTTAAACAATTGGCGATCGACGAGGGACATCGGCATCCACAAGCAGCAATAGTTTTACAGCGAAATTTCTACGTCGACGATGTCATCACAGGAGTGGACACAAAGGTCGAGGCGCAGTCATTGAGAACACAACTCACAAAGCTACTCAAATTAGCCGGTTTAAACATTCGCAAGTGGGTCTCCAACGACCGAGAGCTACTAAAAGGACTTTCCGAACGAAACATAAACGACAACCTACTTATAGGTGAATCGCAAACATGCAAAACACTAGGCGTTGTGTGGAATTCATCTAACGATGTCATTTTATATTCCGTCAAAACCGATCCTACCAGCTCTCGAATCACAAAAAGAACCATCAGCTCCGAAATCGCCAAGATTTACGATCCTCTCGGATTGCTTGCTCCAGTGATCGTGCGAGCAAAGATGCTGCTTCAGCGACTCTGGACAATAAAAATTGATTGGGATGAATCTCTGCCGGCCGACTTATACACTGAGTGGAAGGCTTATTACACAGAATTACCATTACTAAATCATGTAAGGTTTCCACGTAAAACAATAATTAACTCTGCTACAGAAATCGAGTTGCACGGGTTCTGCGACGCAAGCGAAAGGGCGTACGGGGCATGTGTCTACCTTCGTACCATCAATTCGGATAGCCATGTCTGGACACGACTCCTCACGGCGAAGTCAAAAGTGGCTCCGCTCAAATCACAAACCATACCAAGGCTCGAACTCAGCGCAGCACTTCTTCTCACCACCTTGTCCACCACAGTACTTCAAGCTCTCTCAATCGACATTTCCCGGACTGTTTATTGGACAGACTCCACGATTGTCCTTCATTGGATCAATACATCACCCCATAGGCTGAAAACCTTCGTCGCTAATCGTGTGGCAGAAATACAGGGAAAGACTCACATCTCAGATTGGCGTCATATTCCCACCTACGACAATCCTGCGGATCTCATATCCCGAGGACAATCGCCGGAAGAGTTCCTGAAACCAACCATTTGGCAACAGGGACCGGAATGGCTACGGCAACCAGAAGAACAATGGCCGACGTGGAATCCAGTATCATTACCAATCGACGACCCAGAGCAAAAGAAGGCAACTTGTCTGTTCGTGACTCTTTATGACCACAGCTTGCTGGAGAGATGTTCCTCCTGGCCTAAACTCATTAGAATCACCGCTCGTTGCCTTCGATGGAGACAAAAACAGGATCGAGGGAGACATTTAACTGTTCAAGATTTAACCGTAGCTCATAACAAGCTTATCAAGCTATTGCAACTCTGTTATTTTTCAGAGGAGATCCAAATTCTTCGAGCTGATCGAAATTCTGTAGTAAGAGGTAAACTACAACGGCTCAATCCATTTTTGGACAAGGACGGGATATTACGAGTCGGAGGACGACTCAGTCATTCGACAATGACCTTCAGTCAAAAACATCCAATCATTTTACCAAAGTCTTCTGTTACAGCACTCATAATTGAGAATGAGCACCTCTTACACCTCCACTCCGGAACTCAAGCAACACTATATGCCATCAGAAGGTCTTATTGGCCTATCGACGGGCGTAGTCAAGTTTGGAGCACCATAAGGAAGTGCGCACGTTGCTGCCGTGCCAATCCACCGCCAGTGGACTACGTAATGGGCGATCTCCCAGCCGCACGTATAACAGAAGCTCGGCCGTTCACTAACGTCGGAATCGACTATTGTGGCCCCTTCTATATCAAGGAACGAAGAGACCGCAACCGACGCAAAATCAAGGCATACGTCGCAATCTTTATATGCCTTGCAGTTAAGGCAGTCCATATTGAACTGGTCAGCGACCTCACAAGCGAGGCCTTTATCGCAGCTCTACGAAGATTCATTGCACGCCGGGCATTCTGCTTGTCAATATACTCGGACAACGCTACCAATTTCGTTGGCACCAACAACGAATTACGAGAGCTCCAACACCTTCTGCAGTCCGACGATCATAACGCAAAGGTTCAATCCTTTTTAGCCGACAGACGGATTGAATGGCACTTCATGCCGCCCAACTCGCCCCACTTCGGCGGGTTGTGGGAAGCTGCAGTGAAATCCTTCAAACGACATTTTAGACGTGTCGTAGGTAACGAGCTTCTCACATTCGAACAATTAAACACACTCATCATTGAGATCGAGTCTATCCTCAACTCCCGTCCGCTCACTCCTATCTCCACAGATCCCAACGATCTCCTTGCCCTCACACCCGGTCACTTTCTGATCGGAAATTCATTAACTAGTTTGCGAGAACGAGATTTCAGGGATACTCCTTCCAATCGTCTCTCCAGCTGGCAACATCTGCAACAGCTTAAACAACATTTCTGGCGCCGCTGGCATCAAGAGTACCTGAATGAGCTGAACATCCGAAACAAATGGAGCAAGGGCAGCCACGACATACGAGAAGGCACCATCGTCATTCTCAGAGAGGACAATGTGCCCCCTATGCAATGGCCATTGGGCAGAATCATCAAAGTTCAACCCGGCGCAGACGGCATCATACGGACGGCTACTGTTCGAACGGCAACAAGTACATTGGAACGAAGCATCAAGAGGATGGTACCACTACCTAACAGATTGACGTCAAATGACTCAGAAGCAATTCCCAAAAGTCAGGAATCCTAGAAGATATCAACCTCACAACATCACAGCTTATCAATTGATCGGTACCCTCTCAACGGGGGGAGTATGTTACGTCGTGAGGTTTTTTACCGTCCCGGTAACTGCTAGAAGTGGTCGACGTGTTTTTGATAAGTTGCTAAGCTGGCTTTGTTGTGTTGACCGGACTGTTCGTAAACACAACAGTGTCGCTGACGAATCGTCTAAATCCGCCCGATAAAAACAAGGTGTCGGTAATTAGAAGGTAAGGCGGGCTTATTTACCTTCGTTTCGGTCCGATGATTGGTTTGAACACATGAGGTGATCATGGCGTGATTATGGCGTGATTCGGCGTTATCGGTGGCGTGATTCGGCGTTATCGGTGGCGTGATTCGAGCTTAGTGGGGGGTCGTCTCCCAGGAATCGAAAGGGACAATCGAAGGGAGTCAGTATCTTTTGAGGATCCGAACCGAGCATACGAACAATAATTACAAATCGTCGAACTCTAATCATTACAAGTCGAGTCGAATTATCATTGCTACTATAATTGCTACTATAATTGTTTAATCTTTATATATCTTGTGACGTTCTCTTGTAATACTTCATACATCTTGTGGCGTGCTCTTGNTAATACTTTATTTATTGTAAAATATATCATTTTATTAACCTGGTAATCCAGTGTTAATCTCTCGAACCACCTCTGCTATCCTAACCGAAGCAGGGGAGCGACCGAGTCGTGGCGTCGATTATCAAATCGTAGCGAGAATTTACGCCTCTCGCTGACGCGCTTTCCTCGCGATCGCGTCTCTCCGCGAACGGTCGTAACAGTCGGGTATAGAAGAAAGTGCTGAGACGCGTGCAAATGTGTATCGATAAATGTAATAGAGATCGTACATTAAATAAATGTATAATTATTTTAATATTAATTAAGTGTTAATTTTGTGTTGCTATAACTATATTTCGACTTCAAAGATCCAATATTCTCAACAGAATCATTTCAGCCTTACCAACGGCTATGCATTGACGAAAGTTCGCTTTTGTATAAAGGGCGGCTTTCTTTTAAGCAATACATACCATCAAAGAGAAACAGATTTAGTATAAAATCTGTTTATTTTGAGCGACTGTGAGACAGGGTTCGTGCAAGATTTAATAATTTATGCCGGATCATCTACTATGGTGGATAGTGAAAATCCCGATATTGGAAAATCTGGAGCAATAGTGGAAACCCTTATGAAGCCGCATCTAGGAAAGGGCCATACCCTTTACGTGGATAATTGGTATGCGAGTCCCGCTTTATTTAAGTTTTTACATAATAACGCACAAACGCGTGCAGCACCGTCATAAAAATGAGAAAAGGAATGCCCAAAATTGACGAACGATTAAAAAAGGGGGAGACAGCATTCAAATCATCCGATAACTTATTAGTCTTAAAATGGATGGATAAAAAAGAAGTGTATATACTTTCTACAATGCATACAGCAGAATTTAAAGCAGTAACCAGGCGCGGAGGAGAAAGAGTTATTCAGAAACCTGTATGCGTGTTAGACTACAACAATTCAATGGGTGCAGTGGATAAAGCTGACATGGTCATAAGCACTGTGAACTCGGCACGGAAATCTTTGAAATGGTACCGGAAATTTTTCTATCATTTGATGGATATTTGCATCTGGAACGCATATTGTCCGTACAAGCATAAGATGAAACGACGGATATCTATGGCAAGATTTCAATTGAATTTAATTAGAGAAATACTGGAAAAGTACCATCAAAGTATAAGGCATCAACATCCAGCGGGGAACAATCATCCACTGAGATTAACGGGACGACGTCTTCCGTCGGCTTATAAAACGGGAGGAAAAAAATCAAGAAGGTGTGTCGTTTGCCATGCGAACGACAAAAGACGCGAAATTACATGTGAATCTAAAATTTGGAATGTGGGATTGTGTGTCATCCCCTGCTTCGAAATATATCACTGTGAATTAAATTATTGAGAATTTTAATTTGTTGCCGTAAAGTGTAATTTTTAATTTTTAAATATATTTTTATTGATAGTAATTGCAAAATCTCCAAATATCTAGTTGTATAACACTTAAAGAATCGTACGATCCGGATAATGACGAGGCTGCACCGAAAGATGTACACCAGCTTACCTACGCGCAACATATGCACGCTTTCCGTCGCAGTGCTTTGTTCAGTAGCGCTATTCCGGCGGCGCGCTGGCTCGTATAGCGGTGTCACTCCGGCAGACGACACTCCCGTAGCGAAAGGGTTAAAAAAAGGAGAGTTTGTATTAATCCATAATGATCACAAAAGACACAAATTAGACACTGAATGGTTAGGACCTGTCAGAATCCACTCTCTCAAAACCCCTTATTATGAAATCATAGTTGATAATATTATTAAAAAAAATACACGGTAACAGACTTAAAATTTATGACTTTTCAGGACATTCATCATGACTGCTATATTGGTTTACGTTAAGTATAGCGAAGAAATTAATGTATTACCTTTAGATATTTCATGAGAAAGTTAAACAAGGCTTACTTATGTTCTAACGAAGTTAACATATATGTAAGAATAGATATAAATGATGCATAAAAAAAAAGATCATATGAAAGCAAATGTAATGTTTACTGAAAAAGTATGTAAGAGCAAATACGAATTTCACAATGAAATAATTTCCCTAAATCAGCACGTAAACAAATTAGAAATGTTGGCTTATCAATTACTACTTGTACTTAAGAAATGTCTGCCTGCAAAATTATGTACAACATCCAACACCTTTAAACATATATACAGAAATACCGCAAAACACTTTAGCCATCCGCCACTTGGACGAAGAAGATGAAACAGAACACTTGGAACAAATTCAGATGAGGCCTACCAAAGTGCGACTCCACAAAACCATAATGAAGAAACGTTAAGATTTTGGAGGACCAAAATCATTCTAAGAAGGGGGTATGTCACGACCGGCTCACTTTAAAATCGGAGATCAGGATGTGGCGGCACTCGACTTCAATGTACATCGCCGAAGCGAAGTTCGAGAGGAAGGCGTACGTGGCAACAGTCACGGACGCCTAACAAACTCAAGGATAGTGGGAATATTAAGGGGTGACAAGAGACAAATAATCGAATCCGATCGGAAGTCGAGTTGTAAGAGTCAGTCTTAAAAAGTCACGCATAGAGCTCGGAAGCAAATTGTAAACTTAGTGTTAGAAAAAAATAAAGTCTCTTTTTTATTTTTCATCGTAAAATTTCTATTTTATTTTTATTTGCCATTTTACGTGACACGAGCCTGGGAAACCCCTCGATACACCGACGGAACCTGGGGTCTCCGAAACCCCCGACGCCGTAACTTTTTTACCCTTTTTCAACTTATCCATAATTAATTATATAGTTCTCGTAGTCCATAAACTTAGCCGGTTGTCATAACTCATCGACTAAAGAGTAACGTCTTTACGATCAGTGATTATTTCACGTTTTGCTAACAAAGAGTAAGACTTAGATTTTGTGAGAACGTTCATCTATCATCCCTTTGGTCGCGAATTCGTTGTCGAACCTGAGGCCATTGTCACTAGCGTCGCGAGTGCCTTAGCGTTGTGATACATTGTCCGAACTGTACCAATCTCATTATTGCAATAAACTACTCCTGTGTTATACTGCACCAATGGCCAACTCACGTGAAGATTTATTTGACGCCCGCAACCTCTATTCCTACGTCAACCCGACATCAGAAGTGGGATCAGGACCGCTTAGAGCGATACAAGAACAGGTCGATGCCCTACGCGAGCAAGTCGCGACGCTAACGCAAAGCCCGTAATTTAAATCATCTGGGTGAGTCGTTTCCATTTTACTTCGATTCCGGAGCCGAATGCTCGCTGATTAAAGAATTTACAGCCTCGAAGTTTTCTGGCAAACGAACGACTGACGTGGTAGTAATGCGTGGAATAGGAAATACTTGCGTTACAAGTACAGCAAAAATCCTGTCCCCCGTATGTATAAACGGGTTTACTTTGGAAATAGTTTTTCATGTTTTTGCCGACGACTACTTAAAACATAATATCATGATCGGTCGCGAAATTTTGTACCAGAGTTTCGACGTACATATTTGGTACGTCTGTACCAAAATCGCGAAAGACGAGATAGATATTAGCCAGGTTGATGCAGACGTAGTTGGTAGCGACAAAAGTCGATTGATTTCTATTCTCGAGAAATTCCGAAATTCGTTTATTACGGGCTTCCCGCGTACTCGCGTAAGTACAGGTCAGCTGGAAATACGACTAATCGACCCCAACGTCACTGTTCGAAGAAGCCCCTATAGGCTTAGCGAGGAAGAGCGGAGGATAGTGCGAGAGCGGATCGGCGAACTAATGAGGCCAAGATCATAAGACCCAGTAATTCACCCTTCGCGAGCCCTATGCTACTTGTAAAAAAAAGGATGGTTCAGATAGGCTGTGCATAGACTTCCGAGCGCTAAATAAAAATACGGTCGCAAATCGGTACCCCCTGCCCCTGATCGCGGACCAAATCGCGAGACTACAGAAGGCGAAATATTTCATCAGTCTGGATATGGCCAGCGGGTTCCGCCAAATTCCCATTCATCCTAACTCGACCGAGTATACAGCGTTCGTTACACCCGACGGACAATATGAACACGTGACCATGCCGTTCGGATTAAAGAATGCGCCGTCCGTTTTCCAGAGGGCCATCCTCAACGTCTTAGGAGACCTCGCGTATTCGTACGTCGTTGTTTATTTAGACGACGTCCTAATCATTGCCGATTCGATAAACCAGGCTCTAGAAAGGTTACATACCGTATTGGATACCCTCGTCAAAGCCGAATTTTCGATCTACTTTGCTAAATGTTCTTTCTTAAAAACGTCAGTACTCTGTTTGGGGTACGTGATTCGTAACGGAGAAGTTCGTCCCAATCCGGATAAAATACGAGCCTTGAGCTCTTTACCTGCACCGGCGACCGTAACACAACTCAGGCAATTCATAGGACTAGCCTGGTATTTCCGGAAGTTCATTCCTAGATTTTCGCAGGTGATGAAACCCTTATATGCACTTTCCTCTGGCAGTAAAAACATCGCTTGGACGGATAGGCATGAAAAAATAAGGCAAAGGGTAGTCTCCGTCCTGACCGACGCGCCGGTGCTAATGATATTCGACCCCAACTACCCGATAGAACTACACACCGACCCTAGTTCTGATGGATATGGGGCCATTCTAATGCACAAAGTCGAGGGTAAAAGTAGAGTAATCGAATATTACAGTAAAAGAACTAGCACCGCGGAATCTAGGTACCATTCCTACGAACCAGAGATGCTCGCAGTCGTAAACGCCATTAAACATTTTCGCCACTATCTGCGCGGAGGGGAATTCCTGGTCGTTACCGACTGTAATTCCTTAAAGGCATCGAGCAATAAGGTACGCTTGAACGACAGGGTCCACAGGTGGTGGGCTTACCTACAAACTTTTACCTTTGACATTATGTATCGGGAAGGCAAACGAATGGCCCACGTAGACTTCTTCTCGCGAAACCCCATAGATTTGGATCGCCGCACGATCGACAAAGTTACAGAGAAAGAGATCAATCTATCCGAGGTCTCCGATGAGCTCGCGGACGATATCGCGAACACATATGAACTGCGATCCGGAACCCTCTACCGTAAAATACAAAGAAACGGCAGAACTCTCTGCCTGCCCATTGTCCCGAGAGGTTTTAGGTGGTCCGTTATTAATCATGTGCATCAGTCAATTATGCACTTAGGTTGGGACAAGACGCTCGAGAAGCTGTATGAGTATTACTGGTTCGAAGGAATGGCGAAATACGTTCGCAATTTCGTAGAGAACTGTCATGCTTGTCAAGTTTCTAAGGCAAGTTCGGGCAAAATACAAGCCGAACTACATCCCATACCTAAGACCAGCATACCCTGGCATACGGTGCACATGGATATAACGGGCAAGTTAAGCGGTAGGAGCGACTCGAAAGAGTACGTCATTGTTTTGGTCCACGCTTTTACAAAGTTCGTATACCTACATCATACCCGTAAACTAGATTCCCCCAACATTATTAAAGCACTTAAGTCCGCTATATTCTTATTCGGCAGCCCCTGCCGGGTAATAGCGGACCAGGGAAGATGTTTTACGGGCAAAGAATTTCAAGATTTTTGTCGATCTAAACACGTAAAGCTTCACCTGATAGCGACCGGTGCTAGTAGAGCCAACGGGCAGGTAGAGCGTTTCATGGGCACGCTGAAAAATATGTTCACAACGATAGAAACGACCGGGCGGGCTTGGCACTGGCTGCACTGAGAACGACGATTTTACTAGCGAATAGAACCATTTATTTAAAAAAAAAAAAAGAAAAAAGATCGATCGACTGTATTCGGTAACGTCAGACTCCGACGATCTATTACTCTGAGATGGACAAGAAAGACGATAAGAAAATTACACTTGTCACTTCAGCTAGTGTTGATCCAAACCTACGGGCAATTTTGGATATGATGCAGCGCCAGAACGAAGAGCATAAAGCAACTGTAAATAATTTATATAAACTAATTCGCGATGAAAGCACTCAACGCATTAAAGAGATAGAATTAATAGGGAAAACTATGGCCGAACTCAAGCTAGGGGCACGATCCTTCACAGATACTTCCGAATTCAACTCAATCATAACAGACGATACTAGTTCTGCCAGCAGAAGCACTAGCCCGAATACTCGTATAGCGAATCCTCCAGTAAAACGCGTACGGACCGAAGAAACTCCAGAAGCCTCCGACCCAGCGAACTCCGAGGACGAAGAAGAGGATCAGCCTCGTACGAACGACTCCTGTTCGACGTGAAAATTAGCATCGAGTTCATCCCAGTCCTCAACGGTCAAGATGACATTGGAGTGGAGGGATTCATCAAACGAGTAAGAGAAGCTAGATCGGAATGTAAAGAAAAACGCGCTCTGTTAAGACTAATTCTAACCAAACGTATTGTCGGCGAAGCTGAAAGAAGCATTAGACATTCAGTTATCGAGACATATGGCGACTTATTTGAAAACTTGAGGAAATTCGTATCAATTAATATAACTTCAAACGGGGTGTTACGCCGCGCAAGACGGTCCGCGTGACGTCACTCTGGGTTTGGCCGCCAAGGCCCCAATATAAGGAATATAATTCCGATCCCAATAAACCTAAGGACCCACCATAAACCTAAGCTTAAATAGCCGTTAACATTATGCTGAATCCTATTAATGTTTCGGTTCTTTCCTCCGTGATTACATGAGAGCGGATAGTCACTTTAAGTTCAGTCTCATGCTCAGTCAGTCGAATTAACTTCATCGAATCACTCTCTATCCTACATAACGTTTATTGTAAATCGTTGTTGAAAATATATATTTTAACGTGTTAACCGCAGTGTTATACAAAATCAACCACCCCTATTATCCTAACCGAAATACGGGGATCGATCAACTCGTGGTGTCGATTAGTAGAATCGTAACGGGAATTTACGACTCCCGTTGACGTGATATCTCGTGAACACGTCTCCCCGCGACTTGGTCGAAACACGGGGCACGCGATAAACTACAAAGAAATCGTCAAAGTTTTAACGAATCAGTACACGGATATGTCAAAAGATTCCGACATAATCTCAATGAACTTGTATACGCGTTGCAACACGAAATCCGCGATCCGATTCGACGAGCAGTCGCGATAGACTTAGAAAACTGTAGTGGAGAAAGCGTTAGGACTCAATAAACAAATCAGTTCTTCCAAATAGTCAATATATTCAAAAATAAATAAACTGTTGATTACAGGTTGATTTCGTCACCGGTATAACTCGCTCGATGTAAACCGTAAAGAGAAGTCGCACACGCACTCGTACTCGTACTCGCACTCGAATTCAAAATCGTATCTATCTCTGATTTCGGTCGCGTTCGACTATTTATTACAGTCGGGGGGGAAGCCAAGAAATTCGGATGGCTTCCTACGACGGTTGGTGTAGCGGCGTCCTTGTTTATGTCCGGAGGTTACTTGTTTCTCGAATTGTTTTGTGTCTTAACGGTCTTACCTCTCCGGGACAAAACAACGACATGATTTGAATTGTCCTTCAAACCATGAGCCGCCACAAAACGAACGCGCAACTAAAACATTCATACTAAATCTAAAACCCGAAATAGAAATCAAAACGTCAAGTACAAAACCGCGCACTTTACAAGAAGCACAAGATGCCGCATTCGAAGCAGAATTATTAATCGGAGAAATTGAACGAAACCGCGGAAACCAGCGCAGCCAGCAAATAAGAGCTCAGCCATTCACCCGAGGGAATGTATCATCACAGCGCAACTCCCCAGACAAACAACGATAAGGCTATCTCCGGAAGCCGATTTAATCAGTTTGAAGGGAAACTACTACAAGAAAGAGCGAAAATGAAATGTTTCAAGTGCAACGAAATAGGACATACCGCAAATTGCTGCCGAAATTTTCAACCGGCCAGCCAGCGAAACCTTCCGCCCTCACGCAGCTACAATATAAACATGGAAAATACGGGACAAGAAGAGGAAACGACATTACCAAAACCTCAAGAGACATCATACGAGTACACGCAACATCAGGAAGACTTCTATCCATAGGAGTTCAATCAGGAACAGAAACCAAACGATATTTATTTGATAGCGGTGCAGGAATAAATTTAGTTAAAAGGTCAAGTGCCTCATTCAAACCTAAATAGACAGAAGCTAAAACATTTTACATGGGCAATGACAAATACCAAACTGACGAAACAGTAGACTTTCAATTCTTTAACATCATGAACACATTTCACGTTGTACCAGACGATTTTCCTTTAATAGAAGACGGCATAATTGGCTTACCTATACTTTCTAACTACTCATACCAAATTAGCAACGAATCAATACAACTAAACGGGAACGAAATATTTTTTCAGGAGCCGAAAACCATTCTCCCAGGGCAGTGCACTATTGCACCATTACATTTACATCTTCTCAGCACCCAAAACAATACTAACAGACCAAGGACAGAACTTTATAAGCGAACTAATGGAAAAATTTGTAGAAGCATTTAAAATCAAACATATAAAGACCACTAGTTTTCATCCTCAATCTAACGGATCCTTAGAAGAACGAACACAAGCCACAGTAAAAGACATGATTCGCACAAGCCTACAGGATTCTAATAAAGAATGGGATCAGGTATTAGACTTTATTTGCTTAGGGTATAATACCGCGATACACGATGCAACTGGATTTTCACCCTTCGAACTAACATTTGAAAGAAAAGCTAACCTCCCATCTTCCGTATCCCGAACTTCCAATTACACCTACGAAGAAATGTCTGCATTGTGGTAAAAACAATTGCAAAAATATAGAATGATAGCGAAGAACATTCTTGAACAAAGTAGAAAGAGATACATGAGAGATCAAAACTACTTGGATAAGCATTGCCGTTCTATATCTGATTTTTACATTTGCAAACAAATTCAGCCGATTCACGACCGCCGAGTAAAGCACGATTGTAACTCCGAGATCTTAAGCGCAGAAAACACTGTCAAATTCAATAAAGTAGTAGTTTATAACATTGAAGATGTTAACATTCCATTAAATATTGAGAATCATTTTATAGCTATATCAGAAAAACCAATAGGCCTGAGCATTTTCGAAGAAAAGACACATCGAATTGTTAAACTAGAGAAACCATATTTGTTACAAACCAATAAAACTGTAGGCATATTGTACAAGAATAATCATATGAGAATCAGTGGTAGTAGCAAGGAAATTTCTTACGAGATTAAAATCAAAACAGTCAATATAACCAATGATTCAGATTGGACTATTTTACTAAATAAACTAGAGAAAATTCCGAAACTTATTAACGATAATTACGGATTCAAAAGCACTCTGAATGAAATCGAAGATCGAACGAATCAACTAACTTTTGCCCATAGAATCGATCAAGTTAAATCATGGGGAATATCTATATTACAAATTACAGGATATTTATCCATTGCTCTCATATGCTTATAGTTCCTCAACAAAATAGGAATGCCAAAATTGTGTTTCCATTTATCCTGCTGTAAAATCAAGCGAAATACGACAAATAACAATCCTCCAGCCAGCGTTCCGATGCCAATCAACCCGGCACCTATCAACATATACACTCCGATGCTACCTGTGCCCAGCACCAGCAACGATTCACACGTAACCTTCGACCTGGAGACAGCTAAGGCAAAATTCCGCCCATCCATCTTAAAGAAGAGAAGGCATTTCGAGGACTAAGTCCATTCTAAGGAGGGGGGAGTGTAACCCCAAAATCTTCTGCCCTGATGTCACTTTAGGCGACCATCTCTAGATATCCTCCAGACAGTTGACACCTCGCCACCCTGATAAGGAACTTCCAAGAATAATATCCCCTCCATTATTTCCATTGTTCTTGCTTAGTATACATGGTGGTTGGTAACTAGTGGTACAAGCGGAAAGCGGGTGATTAAAATTTTTTTTTTCGATCCGTTATAACGAGACGTGATAAAGTGCACACGTACCGAGCGAAAATTCAAAGTCGATTTTCTGGAAAACAAAGCCTCAAACGAAAAATTTTTATTGTATATTTTCGACTTCCTTTTTCGCGTAGAATCACCCCCTTTCCGCTTGTACCACCAGTTACCAACCACCCTGTATAAACTCCGAATATTGACGACCAAATTAGTTTGAATTGCAAGCCGATACTTGAACACTGTAATTGGTACTCAAGGGTCTTGGACTCTTGAGAAATAAAGTTTTGTTTATATCATCACGAGAGTTTTGTTTTTACGTGACACCAACGTCGTCATCAAAACATCTATAACTAACTTATTCTCTTTTAATTTTTATTCTATACACAGCTTCAACTACCATTGCATTTGAAGCCCCTGTTACGCCACGAGACTTACCATAGGCTGTATTCCTAACCTTCGCTTGTGGCACTGTGGTTCTTCGACCAACGCCGAAGAAGAACCCCTCCTCCTCCTGGACTGTCAGTGTCTATCAAACGAGAAGACGTCCCGGTGAGGCGCCAGATGAAATACTTGGGTCTCACCATAGAGAGTCAATGGACGTTCGGACCACACTTCGAGATCCTGGTCCCGAGACTGACGGCCAGGGGGCGTGGTCCCCCCTGGCGACCCAACTGGGACTAGGAGGCCTCCCCTCAACATCAGGGCATCTCTTCCAAGCGTCAAGACGATCACCGTGGGGATTTAGTCGGTAAGAGTCCGACACTACTCTGTTGCTGCTGCCCACAGCAGTGACAGAGTGTCCATGAGGATTTCCCCACGTATAAAAAAAAAGGTAACTACTCACTTCTTATTAATTAAAACTTTTTCCAATAGTATGCTTATTTGATGTATGGTCTATTAAATCTATTTAATTATTAACGATCTCCTTCTATAACTATTTGGACTAAAATTCATTACTTATCAATTCTATGGCTCTACATCTCCTACGCTCTCATTCGTCTAGGTAAATAAAAATTTCTCCCATATATATGTGGTATCGGGAAAAGCGGGGTATACGCTCGGTCTATTGCATATTTAAGTTCGAGTTTCTCGGGATAGCACAAGCTGTAAAGTTAAGGGATAAACTATGAACAATGTCGCGAGAGCCGAGGCGCCGTTGGGCCCATCAATGTGTCGTCGGTCCTTCAAGCGAATAGTTTCGTAGAAAAGGTCTACGTGACCCTGACAACGAGCGATTGCGTAACACGTACGTGGGGGGGGTCTAAGAAAAGGCATAAAGGGATGCAAGAGCAGACTGTGCATCGAGAGAGTCAGTTTTTGAATAGAGAGTGAGTCGAGAAGTTGGAAGTCAAGTGTTAGGGTAAGACGTACGACGATATTATAGTCAGTTTCTATTTTGAGTATTACCTATACGGATTAAACTAAGCTTAAATTCAAATAGATCATCCTTTCTTGTCCTTGCTCTAGAACAAATATTTTTTATCACTACATTTTTGGGGGCTCGTCCGGAATTGATACTACATTCTTGGGGGCTCAGCCAGGATCTAGTGATACTACATATATATATGTCGGAGATGAAAGGAAGACCGGAGCCTTCCCTTTGCAATTTTGGGGAAGTCCTCTAATACTTTAGCCTGGGTTTTATCATAACCGTAATTAAGCAATTGTTGTCGTTTAATCTGATTGTAATTGTTCAAGATTTATGATAGCAAGATTGGGCTCGAGGTGACAACTCGTCGCCGAACGTAGCCACGGTCACGGGATGGACGTTTTGCCTGACGGGGGTGTGGAGTGGTTGTATGGTTCTCCCTGGGAAGGTAGTTGTGGCGGCGTGCGGCCTCAGGAGCGGACCTGGCCACATGGGATTGTGCCTTGGAGGTATCAATGTAATGGGACACACGTCATATTGACGGGCAGACTCCAGACAAAGGTTGCTTGGCAACGGCGATTGGAACTTTCTCGATGCTTCCAACGAGTATGTAAAAAACAAATGCAATCGTACAGCGAGAGAAGTTTCCATCAGGCCACTATTCGTGTGATCGCATTGGAGAGTGACACATCGAGCAGTTTATACCGAGCGTCTCAGTAAACGTATTTTGTGCCAGTATTATTCTACGCATAGTAAAGAGTTGTCCCGTTGACCGTGGATTCGTTTGAACCCAAGAACTCGTTAATAGCGTTTATCAATATTACTATTCGTGATCTTATTATTCATTAAACTTAATATTCGTTATCTTTATTATTCATAAAACTTAGTATTCGTTAATCATACTGTTCGATAATCTTATTATTTATTAAACATATTATTCGTTAAACTCAATAATCGTTAAACCTTGTAAAAGTATTGTATATACGTGTACATATAATCTCGGCTTTGTAAAACGATGGATAATCCAAATGAAGAATTGTTACGCGCCCTTAATCCTAACGTTAATTCCAATGTAAATTCCAACCCGACATATATATCTTGCGTAACACCCTGCATATTTACTGTATATTGTAATGAATAAACTTCTGCAGCCTAACAAGGAGAGGTCACAGTCGTTGGGTCATCGGTTCTGACAAAAATTTTACTTATAAATCTAGGACAAAAATAAACCGATCCATATTCTGATGTTTTAGTCAATACCCATTATTTGGGAAGATATTAAATATAATCAGTCCAAATTGTGGAAACAAGAAGTTCTTATTAATTCTAGATTCATGAGGTGGACAAACAGATGCTGCTTAGAATTCCCGAAAGATGTTAATTAAAAAAATGTTACCGTCAATTTTTTATTATTTTATTAAATAGTACGAATATTCATACATTTAATTGTTAATTTTCCTATTAATCCAACATAGGTCGCAACAGTTTACTATAGTATTAGTATGTAGCGACACATGAGTCATAGGACGATTCGAACCGGGAGCGACTCATACTGTTGTACCTGGAAGTATTAACGCTGTTTTGGATTTGCGAAGTTCTAGAATAAACTAACTCCAGACAAAAACAGTATCGCCGTTATGAGTAATCGTCAACCTGAACCAAATACGACCTTCTGTAAGTCCGCCGGACAATATAAACAAACGAGCATCCTCTCTAGGAGGGTAGTCTAGAAAGCGAACCAGTATAGCGAAGAATATAGCTAATTATCGCAACGAGTCATACGAACGACAGTTACAATTGACCTACACTATCTCTGTATTTGTACTTCAAGTAATTTCAATATAATTTTCCCTTACAAATTTCCACTCGTCTCTTTAATAACTAACACGTTTAATATCACCTCAAGTATAAGAAATAAGTAAATATATCTTTGTTAATATTTCGAAATTTTTTATTTCTATTATATCCTCTTATCATTATTGTATGAAAATAATAAGTATCACAATGGAAATTTTCAAGTTAACCAGGACCGAGGAAAGCACGACAGTGAGATCAGACTTTCAATTCCTTCTCAGACAATTCCTTCTTTTTCGATTACCGTGGTATTGTGTTTCATAAATTTTTATTACAATATGTTACGATCCATAGTGAATACTATTTGAGCGTTTCACGTCGATTGTACGAAGCAATTCGAAGGATTTGTGAAATGATAGCTTATAGAAATTGTACTACTATAACGCATCAGCTCATGCGTCACTACTGACTCGGAAGTTTCTCGCAAAAATAACATTTACAGTCAACATATTCAGCTGATCGCTCCCTTGCGATTATTTGTTATTCTCCAGACTGAACAAATAAAACAAAAAACGTTATGCGAACTATGCACTATAAAAGAAAGTGCTTTCAGAAATGTGTTAATGACTGAAAGACACGCTGGCAAAAATATATTGTATTCTGTTGAGGTTGACTGATGGAAGAACGAGTGGATGAATTTGCAATAGAAAAATATATTGAAATAAATAAAGGTATAAGTATGAGTATAATGTATAAGTATAAGATCATGCTGNAGTTTTTCTTGAAGTAGTTACTTCAACATATTCAAAGCGAATAACTTAAATATAGACGAACAAATAAATATTTTTTCAAATAAGGAAAAAATTCAACGATCTTTTTAATCACGCCTCGTATGAGGAGGGGGGGGGGAGAGAAAAAGAGGAAAGTAAAAAATGATATGCAGCTTGGTAGAGGTTCAGAAGAAAAGTCTGAAGAAATTGTGAAAGGAAGATGTCTGACATAAAATATGATGATTAAGAAAAATGTAGGACATGAAACATGTTATATAAAATATACTTTATATATTCTAATTTGGCTCATATATAATATAAAAAAACTATATTAAAAAACATTTAGTGTAGAATATAAGTACTAATGTTTAATCTGAGTTTCTGTAATTTTGATAGTTTTGTATTTTTATATTTTTATATTTTCTATAGTTTTATACTTTTGTATTTTTAAACGTTTTCTATAATTCTATATTCAAGTAATAGTATAAAAAGAAGAATACAAAAAGTATGGAATGACAACGCATGTAACGGTACGTAAATGTTACACATGCGCAGGTTAACCAGGAGAGATTGTATAGGAATCGAGGATTCGTTGGACAAAGAGAACGTTTTTTAGGAATAAGTCATGTTTATGTAAGCAAAGAATTAAAAAAAAAAATAAATAAAATCGGGCAACTAATTAGTTACCCGAATCGGAAAAAGGAAACATTTGCTAAACGTAATGGCGTGATCAACCTCCGAATGAGCCAGTAGAATTTTTTAAGTTTAGCCTTGGGTTGTTTCCATTTGTCTATGATGTATTGTTTCCATGTCAATCTGCTCAGATATCTGACTGAGTCCTTGTTAGGAATAGTAATATTGTTAATGGTCACCTAAGGGCAGGTTTGTTTTCGCAGTGTGAAGGTTACATGTGTGGATTTGTTTTCATTAATTTTGAAGCCCCATTTGTGGAACCACTTTTCAATAGACAAAGCACGTTCCAACCTAAGCACGTAGAGCAAAATAATGCTATATAAAGCCATATTAAAACCTGTTTGGACCTATGGGATCCAACTATGGGGAACAGCTAGTAGTTCCAACACAGAAATTTTCCAACGATTCCAATTAAAAACTTTAAGATCCATAATAGATGCACCTTGGTATGTTACCAACGAAACAATTCATCGCGACCTCAAGATACCCACGGTTAAGGAAGAAATATACAAGTTCAGAAACAGATATAATATAAGAGTTAACAACCACCATAACCCATTAGTTACCCAACTACTTGACACGACGGATCAGGTCTGCAGACTAAAAAGAAAATACCCTTTAGATTGAAGCATTAGATTCAACTAGAATCGAACTTACTATAAACTTTTATAATCCAAGTTACAGTGCCACGCCAGAAGAAGTTACTTATAATTATCAATGAGAATTGATTGTAAATAAACTACCAAATAAAAAAAAAACTCCAAAAGCAAGGTTGCGACGGTTGGCGTTAACAGTTGGGTTGCACGACACAAACAATTTCAAATTGGAGTTCAACCGCTAACCGCGACAAGGCCACGGCGATCTTTACTCTTTTCTATACGCAGGGGCGGCACGTTATAAATAGAGATCTCACTTCGCTGGTCCGATGTTTTTAATCATATTTTTAATATAGCGCTTATCGCATCAAGCAGCATCATGGCCATTTGTAAATATTCATTGGTAAAGGCACGCATTACATCATTTAAATCCGTCATAATAAAAAGGAAAACGTATGATTACATGCATCTTGTAATAAAGACAATAAAAAAAGACTCACCATACCAACGTAAGAGAAGATTTATAATGATTTACCTTAGAGGAGAATAGGTTTTGTTGAATAACACGAAATCCATGCAGAAGTTTCTGGAAATCCAAAGACTATGAGCACCCTAAAAAATTAAAAGAAGTTAGATAAATGCAAAAATTAAAATTGAAACATGATTATTTAATAAGAGTACCGTATTGAATTATATATTTAATGCATACAATTAAGATAAAATGTTACAATATTTTGTTATTATTTGTTTGAATTTCAGCAAATGCTTTTAAATAAGGAAATTTTGATAAAAACAAATAACTTACAGCGTTAAAATAAAAAATTGTATTATCTTTATAATGTAATTTATTGATAAATTATAAATGTATTTATAGCCATAATATTCAGAATTTCGCAAAATATGTTCTCAGGATATATCTTGTTTCACTTGCTAAAACTTTTTAACGGATTATTATCTAACATACATGATTAAAGCACACTCTTCTGTTAATCATTGATCAATCAAATTGCTCCTGTTCTTAAAATCTTAAATCCATAATCAATGTTTCGCAATATATAGAAAAAAATAATTTTAAAATGATAAGATCTACATAAAAAGAGAACATTCTCAAGATTAACATTGCAATGTTGTAATATTTTTAAATTTATAAAAGAAATGTTGTCATATTTAAACAAAATAATACATCGGCGCTTTACATATTTTGGATTATTAAAATTTCGCAATATATAGAAAAAAATAATTTTAAAATGATAAGATCTACATAAAAAGAGAACATTCTCAAGATTAACATTGCAATGTTGTAATATTTTTAAATTTATAAAAGAAATGTTGTCATATTTAAACAAAATAATACATCGGCGCTTTACATATTTTGGATTATTAAAATATAATTTCACTTGATACAATTTTTGGGGTCAAAAGTTTTTACAATTAATGAATTAATACATTATTGTACATTTGATAATAATAATAATTGTACATATAAGTTATGACAAAAAATAGAAGAGCAAATAAAGGTTCAAGGCTTATCATATATTAGTGTTAATACAAATAAAGATAGGTTTTAACATATATTAACGCGTTGAAAAATTGTCGTTTGTATATATAAGTAACTATGTGCTTTAAAATCTGTGTATCAATATTAGTGATTTCCTGCCTGTTATTTCATATCTAATACAATTTTATATCTATACTCACAATTTAATTTATGAAATATAACAGTGATATATGAGCAATATGAATATCATTAACTACTGCTGGAATACGTTTGAAACAATCTTGGCATTTCAATCTTCTGATTCCGTAAGAATCTATACATACGTCTATATATGGGTGCTACCTTTATTTATTGTGCAACATAAACAAATTGAAACAAATTTTACTGAGGAACTTTACAAGTCTATGATATAAGAAGAGCATATAAATATACTTGCAAATATATACAATTTTCATAGACACCTGAAATCTAGCCCATACCGCTTTATGACTTTGAGCATTCTTTGAACGTATTTCATGCTAATAATAATATTTACATTGGGATGCCTTTCCATTTTTTTATAGATAAAAAATTTTGTTGTTATATGATATGATGAAATGTGGTAAAAATGTAGTACGATAATATGGTAAATTTGTGACTTTTAATTAAAGAAGGAGGAAAAAGAAAATATTTCACGTTTAAAAATGTACCTTTGAAACCAATTATCTTGTGTCAACAAGGATAGAAATTAAACAAATTTCGTATATCGCATCGCAAACTAAATTATGAAAATTGCAAAGTTAATCGTTATCATCACGTCACGTAGGGGTCACGTAGGCCCATACCAATAATCACAAATAGGTATTTTATTACTTAATTTTCTTCGGTTCTGTACATATTCCTAGGTAGTTGTGTTGTATTAGTATTAGATAAAGAAGTACGAAACTATCTACACAGTTAATAAAAATATAATTGAATTGAATTGAAAGAACATAAATTCCGTATTTTCCAATACATATTACGCGTTTATTTCTATCTACGATCTTATCTACGATCTAGATCCATGTCTAGATTGTCTAGATCTACGATCTCTTCTATTTATCTGTTATACATATGATTTGATATATTTGGTATACCGCAATAATATATGTTAATTTATATAAAACGTATCTGTTTCATATTAGAATAACTTAGGCAAAATTTTTAATTATATTAACATATATAAAATATTTACCTTAAATAAATCAATGGTCGATCAAGTGTTACATCTTTTGTGTTTGTACATTCTCTTCTATCAAACCGTAACAGATTAACTTTGTAATTCTTTGTTTAGCATTCATTACTAACTGATATATATCCACATTGTAGCCATCCTTCAAGACGAAGCACATGTAACCATGTGTGAATCCACAGAACGACTGTGCGGTGCCTCGTGTCGGTCAACCGTTATTATTTAGAATTGCTTACAGTACTGCTCGTTGATTGGCTACAATCCAGCAGTACAACATAGCACATGCGCACATCCTTGTACGAATATAAATGTATAATATTTGTACTTTAATTTGTACTTTTATTTGTACTTGATTGATTAAATGGATATGTAAGTACAATTTGAACAAACCGTCTTAACAAGATCTTTATGCACACATCATACATTAAATATGATACATGCAAAGTATGTATAACATTTAAGATACATGTGTGTATGTATAGTGAAAACAAAAGTGTTCCTACTGTTGGAATATAAAAATAAAATGAGCAATATTTCCTACATTATTCAAATATATGAAATTGTACACCATAAGAGACATTTATATATGTCGGAGATGAAAGAACACCGGAGCCTTCCCTTTGGAATTTTGGAAAACCCTTTAACACTTTAATCTAGATTCTACCTTAACCGTAATTAAGCAATTGTCGTTATTCAATCCGAGTGTAGTTGTTCGAGATTTGTGATGGTGAGCTTGGGCTCGAGGTGATAATCTGTAGCCGAACGTGGCCGCGGTCAAGGGATGAACGTTTGTTTAATAAAGGTATGGAATAATAGTATAGCTCTCCTTAAAAAGAAATAGTTGTAGCGGCACTCGGCAGTAAACATTCCAACGGTCTCTGTCCCGTGGCTCGCCACATGCAGACCCTATTCTTTGAGTAAGATTATTCTCAGATGTCGATGCGTCTCTGCAGTACACGTTCAGCTAGCCTGAGAGCCCGTTATAAATCTTAAGATATTTTAGTTAACTAAAGTCCTTCAAACAGACAAACAGTCCTTGTCTCAACTCACGAACGGCGCCAGCAACTTTCCCTTGAGGGCGGCTAGCATCTTTTTCTAACCACCGATATGGAGATTGACCAATTAGCAGTAACGTCAGTTTCCTTCACCTTCCGAACGAAGGCTTTCCTCGACGAATCTGAGGATCTCGTGTCCTTGGACATACCCCATATAGTTTTTCCTCTGCGGCATCATCGGGACGGAAAGTCATTCTTTCTTGCGATCTCATCGACTACAGAGTAACGTCTTTACGATCAGTGATTATTTCCACGTTTGCTAACAAAGAGTCGGACTTAGATTTTGCGAGAACTTGGCCGCGGATTCGCTATTGCACCTAGGATCATTATCATTAGTGTCTCGAGTATCTAATTAACACGGTTACTTGTCGAAAGCTACGATAATCATATCTGCACTAGTCAATATCTTCTCTATTGCCTAACGGCCATGTCTAATCACAACGAAGACTCGTTTCACGCCCCTAACCCCAACCCTAATCATAACGTGAATCCGACATATAAATAATGAAATTGTGTAATAAATATATACAAACATTGATGTTATTTATTGTTAGGGAAAAATCGATATAAATTTCCTTTATATCGTTGCTTGTAATGATCGAGTTTATTTTGTTGATCGGTGATTCATCGGCTTATTCTGTTTTTGCCGAGCAGACGCGTTTTTGTGGCTTGACGGTGAACCGGCAGTTTTTGCATTACCTTAGTCTAGGCTTTAGAACACAGACTTAATCATACAGGAGCTCATCTATTTTTGCCGATCGACTAAAAATCTTCAACTGTGTGTGAATACGGTTAATGTTCCTGAATAATTTCATCCTCACACCTACGATTAGTCGCAAGTTCGGCTTTAACTCCACTCACGCTATTCACTGATTATAAAGGACGTGATTTTTCCCTGGCTCGACTCTGTAAATCTAACGATACATATGTTCGTTAGTAATAAATCTTGTAATTTCGATCGCTATTTACTATAAGCAGAAGATAACGAATAATAAGGATTTGAGTTGAATTTGAATTTTTTACGAAGATCTCGAAAACTAAAGCAAACTACCGCACTGACTATATGTATAGGAAAAAGTTGTTCAAAATGTCGAGTTTTACAATGCATTAACACGTTCAAACCGACGTGACCCATCGGTTGGTCACAATTTTTACTTCTATCTGACGGTGTAGATCACCGGTGATTCATGCCATTTACCTTTCCAATTTTAGTGTATTAAAATGTAATTTAACCAAAACTGAAATAAAAGTCAAATGTTATTGAAGAAGACTAAATAATGACATGTAGTGTTTGCTTATAAAAATGGCACTATTTATTTAAATAAGTTCAATTGTATAGAAAATATGCAGCTTACTAAATGTAAATAATTTAAAGTAACAAGTATTATTCAAATAACAAACTGTGAATTTTTTCAAAGTATGGGAAACAAAGTGTAGCTTTTTCTTACAATCTGGACAGTAAATGTTAACATTTTTGCTATATTTTACATAAAGTAAATTGTTGACTTTATATTATTTCCTCTTCCTATTTTCTTGCTTAGGGCTTTTCTTGCTTATTTTTCAAAGATATGTTTTTTTGATTCAATCGAAATGATGTTCAAGATTTTTTTTCAGTTAAAAAATCGTCAATTATCTTTTCACAAAATTCCAAGATACCAAATTTTGTATCTGCGCCAAATTTTGTATGTAGGCATCAGGCGTTTACCAACATTGTACCGCAAATAAGTTCTATTATTATCTTTCTATCTTCTTTTGCTTCATCGTAGCTCAGTATGACATTTGGTATTTTTGCAAAATTTTGCTTCTCCTAGTAGTCGTTTGTAGAGAATATTTGTGAGACTCGCATATAGTTGATAAAAGCACTGGTCTCTTATCAGTTCATTTAAAAAATATCATTCAATTGAATGCTGTATTTATAAAAATTATAAAAGCAATTCTGTATCACCAGACAAGAGTTTCAACAATTGCACTGAACTAGCACTGAATTAATAGTATCACACATGCCCTGCTTATCACAAACTAAACAAACAGCAAATCACTGATAACGAAGGCATAAAATGAAGAAACGTATAAGCCGCACTGATCCATTATCCGGAATATCAAAATGTGCCCCGGCTTGTTGAAAAATCATTGAAACCGAGAGAAAATAGGTTGCCTACAAGCTCGATCATTATCATACATTTGTGGCTTAATTTTCGAGTTTTTAGACATTTTTTGTGGAATAATATTGTTACGACTGTTCGAGACGTAAATTCTTGCTACGATTCTAATAATCGACGCCGCAAATTAGTCGTTCCCCTGTTTCGATTAAGATAACAGAGGTGGTTCAATGAGTTTAATACTGAATTAACAGGCTTAACATAAACTTGTATATTTGACAATACTTAAAAATAATATAATGAACACGCCACAAATTATTTAACGATTATACAATTAATTTGATACAGTAATTCGACTCGACTTTAGAATATTTCTTGATGTATTTGGTAGACTAAGCGACTTTAGTTTTATTTGTCAGAACCTCTCGATGCATAACGTTTGACTCCTCAAATGGTGCTGATCGCCCTTCGATCTTTTATTTATCTTCTCTGGGAGACGACCCCTCACTACGCTCGGATCACGCCACCGTTTGCGCCTATGATTACGAATGCCACCTTCTTTGTGTATATGAAATAACGGTCACGTTAAACGAATCGACGTTTCTAAAACTCGCTGCTTGATGAACTATGCGCTTGCCGCTACATCGTATATTTTTCATCGGTCAAATAAGACGATCTGTCTGCGACACTGTAGTGCCACGAGTGACGGTTAGGAATACGGCCCCACCCCTTCGTTACCCTCTCCACCATCGTCCCTCTTTCCTCAAACCCTCAACCTCAGAATAACCAAAAAATAAGCTACCGATTTGTTCAGTTTTATCACCAAATTTTCAAGACAACAGAAAAAAAAGCCAATATATCGTATAACAGTACTCTTCTGAGCAGTTTTAATACAATTAACTACTGCAATATAAAAAATGTGTATATTCTACACCAAATATTGTACGATTACGAATACTTTTGTCTGAGCCACTTTTCAACCCAAATTCTGTTTATTGAAAATGTAACAAATGTAATTTGTATCTCTTTGGTGATTAAACGTTATAATTAAACACTAAAAGGAGCACTCGTTCTCGTCCGATCACGAAAGTTAAGCAGCGCTGGGCATGGATAGTACTTAGATGGGTACCGCTTGGAAACTCCGTGTGGTGTTGGCCTTTTTATTTTTTCAATCTTTTTTATTTTACTTAACAATCTATTTTTAATTATCTATAATCTAAACACCGAGAAAAAGAAATATTTTAGTATTACGCGATTATTACCATACATTATATCATTCCCATTTTCACATATACTTACATATCGGAGCCTTTCCTTTGAAATTTTTGGGAAAATCCCTTAACGCTTTAATCTAGATTCTCCCACAGCCGTAATTAAACAATTGTCATCATTCAATCCGATTGTATTTGGGGTGAAAGACAGTTAAAGTCGCTAAAAGCTATATCTTGCGAAAAACCATGTTTTTATATTTGTGTAATTATGTTTCTGTAGCGATGTTGGGACAATTTAAATTGTAAACAAAGTCGGCAGTTGAACGAACGTTGGGGATCTTCCCAAATATTTTCAAAGGAAAGACCCCGACGTTTTTTCATCTCCGATAGATATAAATAAGTGTAGCGACTCAGAGAAGTCAGTAATAATAATTACCGAATAATAATTATTACCGTTCGTCTATCGAATAATAATAGTTATTATCGAATAATTATCATTTTGTCTTTCGAAGAGTAAGTTATCATTTTGTTTATCGGCGAGTTAATCATCATCTTGTCAACCGAAGAATCATCTTTTGTCAACCGAAGAATTTTATATCTGTCAGTCTGTCAGCTAATTATCAATATTGAAATCGAGTAAGATTTGAATAAACCACTACATATCGTAAACTTGTTTACGAGCAACTTTAATCCTCTCCCGTGCCAGTATTCCTGCACATAGCAGGTTAGCCGAAAGTGGAGCTTATTGCCAGTTGAATTTAACGTCAGTTAATGCTATCTTCTCGTTCGGCAACCAAATAGAACGTAACACGCGAAATCAAATTCCTCGGTTATACTGTAACTGCCGAGGGGATAAAACCGCTAGCCGAACGCGTTGACGCTATCGTTAAAGTATCGCTACCCGCGACCGTTAAAGACTTGCGAAGGTACCTCGGTATGATCGATTTCTACCGACGTTTCATACCGGGGGCCGCAAAAATTCTCCAACTACTCAACGACTTGTTGAAAGGCGCAGAAAGGTGGAACTCGTCCACTGAGTGGTTGGAGCAAACCGAAAAGAGCTTCCGCGAGTCGAAACGCGCCTTAACTGATGCGTCGATGTTAGCGCATCCGATTCCCGGCGCGCCCGTTAGTCTCGCAGTCGATGCATCCGATACGCCATAGGTGCGGTATTGCGACAGCACGTTAACGATACCTGGCAACCGTTGGGATTCACGTTATCCCCCGTGCAGCGAAAGTACAGCGCGTACGATCGAGAACTATTCGCAATGTACACCGCGGTTAAACGTTTTAGACACTCCGTGGAAGGGAGAGATTTCGCGATCTACACGGATCATAAACCCCTCATCTATGCGTTTAACCAGAATTTCGACAAGTGTTCGTCGAGACTGTGGCGGCACCCGCCACGGAACTTTCCGTTGGCTTCGCGATACAAAGCGCTACGCCGCCAAAGCGCAACATCGACGTGCCCAATGTACCATCGATATCCATATGCTTCTTCCGTCGAATCCTCGGAAGAACACATATGCGGCAACCGCCGCGGCACATCTAATAAACGTGTGCTAGTGGGGATATCGATGGGCATCTAAGGAAAGAATCCGTTTGTTCTCGTACAAAGATTCATTCCGTTCCGAGCTGCGAAGTACGTAACGTCTCTCGTGTTTGTGCGAAACAAAACCGTTGATTGTTACCTGTTACTTGTTACTTGTTACTCGTTAATCGACATTCGCTGTTGACTGTTAATTGTTATTTTGTTGACTGTTATTTTGTTAAATGTTAATAAATTAATTGTTGTTGTTAAACATATTTGAGGGTTCCTTCAATACCTATCACGACCTATACACCTCACATTTGATCGCCAACATCAACTCCACCCATATTCTTATTATAATCAATTACTACTGATAGTTTTACACATTGTTGTCCGGTATATCGGTTTGTTTTCTCCGTTCCAGCAAATTCTAAGCTGTGCATCTTTTTTATCCTTCCATTTTATCGCTGCCATATCTCTTGCAGGATATACTACAGCTTCTCCCCTTTGTAATTAGTGTACTTTTAGTTCTCGAGACATTTGTTTCCTACTAATTCTCGCAGTTCCACATACGTTTGTTTTCATATCATGTAATTCTCGATACATTGTCGGTGAACTGTACCAATTATCAATAAATAAACAATATGCTTTGTGCAATAACTCACTCTCTTCCAACAAATTCATCACAACATTCCTGATAGCAGATCCGGTATCAGTTTCATCTTTTCCTGTATATACAGGGTGGTTTTTTTTTTTTTTTTTATTTGTTTGTTAAAATTACAATCAATTCTCACAATGGGAATTTTCAGTAACTTTTTCTGGCGTGGCGCAGTGACATGGCTAATTATTTATAATAAGTTAATACTTATTATAGATATGTATAATTTATAAGTGAGTAATATGAATAATTAAATATTTCTTAATGTAAATATCTAATTAAATCT